>CM039731.1:34930517-34971368 GCA_022539455.1 Dendrobium nobile
TAAATGTAACATTTATATCGCCCTTTTAATCTTATAACTACAGATGTAATAGGACATTTGAATTATTGAAATTTAATTATTTATGTTTAAATTCTATTGATCAAGAAGAGATAATTTGATCAATTGTTTATGGACGGTTTGATCAAATAACACTTATGAGCTAATCGGTAGGAAATAACTACCACCGGTCCTCTCTCTCTTATTTGAGAGTTAGTTTGTTTCATAGAAAATTAACTCATGAAAGAAAAAAAGTGAAAGGAAAAAGAGAGAGAAACCGTAGTTTGAAATTCAATGAATTTAACATGAATCAATGTATGTTTTCTTTTGATTAAAAGCTTGTGAAAATCATCTTGTTTAATATTTTATAGATTTAAAATTTATATAAATTTATGTTCTTCGTTTCGATTTCTTTTACATAATTTGGAATGCGAGTTCTTGCAAGAGTTATAAAACTCATAATGCATGTTGCGAGTTCTTGTAAAAGATAGAGTACTTAATCTTAAAAAAAGTTCTTATAAGAATTTGACAACTTGAATTTAACATGTGATTAAGTTCTTATAAAAATTAGGAGAACTCTTAATTTTACAATATAGTCATTAAATTGTTAATAAAAAAATCGAATGCTCGATATCATTTAATAGATCCTTTCTGAATTTACTTGCAGGGGCTAACAGGCAATGCGTTCACGTACTTTATGCTTGGGATGGTGACGAAGGAGAAAGGTCCAGTTTTTGCAAGTGCCTTCAATCCTCTTACAATGATCATGACTAATGTCCTGGGCTCGATCTTCCTAGCAGAAAGGACTTGTCTTGGAACGTAAGCTCGTGCCCAAAATATTTTACATGAGAGATTATTACGTGCGGCGTTTGAATCATTTCGACGTGAATTCGGACTCGCCGCATCATCCGGATGCACCAGGCCCAGGATGATATGACGCATCCGGACGCCGGACGCAATAAATTTTCATTTTACAGTCCTATTCTCTTTATGCAAATTCTATTAAGCATTGGTAATGTTTCTTTTTTATTGGATACAGAATCATTGGCGCAACTATCTTGGTAGCTGGCATGTACTTCATTTTATGGGGTAAAAGCAAGGATTATTCAATTCAGTTGGAGAAGGAAAAAAATATTGGGGGACTTGAGCTGCCTGTGATTGCACCTAATTCTATTGAGGGCCGGGGATCTACATTGAGATCTGAACCCATCTTTATCGATGTACAAAAGTTAAAAACAGAAAATCCAACACAAAAAATGGATATATGTATAGAGAGAGATAATGATGGAGAGAGAAAGTCATGCGTAAGAGATACATAGGACCGCTTGAACCCATCATAAATTATTTGCAACAAGTGTTTTACAATTGTTTTCGAGAAAAAAGGGTGCGGTCGTAAGTGCTACTGTAAATTTTTGTATTAAAAAACTGTTTTAGAAATCAGTAAAAAAACTGTCCCAAATAAAACCTTTGTGACCAATTTTGATGCAGCTAAGGCAATCATAAAATATTATTCTCCGTGTAGTGACAATATCATTATGAGTATGGTTGATATTTAGTTGTGTATTTCGTAGCCAATGTATATTGCTGTATAAATGTCTTAGCTTAGTTGGAATAAAATCTATGTGGCGTTGAAGTTTTTTATGTTTTATGCTTTATACTCTACATAATTCTATTATTTTAAGTCTTAACTCCTATATATCCATTTCACCACATTTTTCCTTTCAACTTCTTCATCTTACTCATATGGCTACTTTTACATAAGCGTTATTGCTGCTCTCAAATCAAGCATTATTGGGTATACATTAATGACATTATTATTATTATTATTATTATTATTAAGCAAAACAAGTTTTGATGAAGTATGACTAAATATTTATAGAATAAAAAGCAAAATTTAAGGTTAAAGAGATATTAAAAAGGAGAGTAATAATAATAGATGCAATAGACCTCAAGTCGGACCAATTGTCCCTCCAAAGGAGAAAGTGTATTATGTAGAGAAAAATAGAAAAAATTTATTAAAAAATACCTTTAATGACATTCCTAACAAAAAGAGAAACACTAGGAAGGTTGTACATCCAAAACTTTCTCTCTCTCTCTCTCTCTCTCTCTCTCTCTCTCTCTCTCTCTCTCTCTCTCTCTCTCTCTCTCTCTCTCTCTCTTTATATATATATATTATTCTCACTAAGCAGTCATTGTGGAAAGTGAGATTTTCTAATCCTTTTGCACAATAATGCTAAGTTGAAAATTTTAAGTTAATAATCCCTAGGCCACCACTTAGGTTAGGAACGTAGCACTTTTTCAATTGTGCAAGTCCTTTCTCATTCAAATCAGATAAAAAAAAATCTTCTAAAAGTTTAATAAAGTTTTTGTATCCAATTACCGCATTAAATAAGTTAATAATCCCTAAGCCTTTGAGAAATTAGGGTTTCTAAGAAACCAATCTTTCTCAAATTATGCCAATAATGTTCAAATTTAGAGCACAACGTAAATAATTGAAAGGAATGGTTTATAAGAAGCTCACCCAATATACTAACCAAGAGAGTTGCTTGATTGGAATCGCCATTGGACAAGATAATGAAGTATTTAGAATAATTAACCTTTAGTTCATAGCTCCTTTAAATAGAAGAATGATAATTTTAAGAATTAGGATAAGCTTGAGGCTTATTTCACAAACTAAAGAAATATTATCATTAAATTCAAATTATTAATCAATCAAGCATAATTAGATATGTTAAATCTCTTTCTATCCATTTATTGACATAGGTTTACTAAAACATTTTATGAAGAATGTGTCTAACAAAAGTGAAGAGGAGTAAAGGAAGTTTATAGCTTTATCAAAGGACTCTAGCATATGGGCTTTGAGAGACACTCATACTATTAAAGAAGTACCCTTGTGAATGGCTAAAAAAAAGCCATAATATAAGCATTATTGAAAGACAGGCTAAAAAATGTGTCCAAGAGATTTCTTCTTAATGGTGGAGAAATCAAGCATTTCTCATTTTAGTCGTTGGGGATTTATACTTTTCATGGTGTGTGTCTCAATGATTAAATATATTATAAGTATAATCACTATCATTTAAGGATATATGCTCAAAGCTCTTTTTATTCAATAAAAAGGATATGTTCACCAATCACATGATTTAGAGATAAAGGTTTAAGTGTCCATAAAGTTATCGTGGAATGAAGGTGATGCATCACTAAGATAAAGGTCAAGAAAAATATCACAAATTGAGGCCCTACATGATATTGGTATCTGAGACAAGGGCTCTAAAGATGTCGAGGTCCAAGAGTTTAAAGGAACACATCACTCACTATAGAATTTAAAATTTTTTATGTCCGCAGGATCTAATTTTTTTCAGGAATGGAAGAATTCAATAAAAAAGAAAAATACCCACCACCACAACATATTCATATCAAATATATATATTGTGAAGAATTGAGTTAATTCAAGTTTCTTGCCTTAGTGCTGGGTCAGCTTTTTGGTGTGTCTTAGTAGTCCTATTCTTTGGGTTAGTTTGGGTGATAGTTTCCCATAAAATAATAATTAGAACCATGTCCAAAGTACTATCTTTGGACGAATCATGGGTTTTCCCCAGTGGCGGAGCCAGAAATTTTTTATAGAGGGGGCCTAATTTTTTTTTTAAATTCTCTCAATTTTTTTCATCCGTGCTTAAGACTATCATGGACATTTTTAATTTTTTTAAAATAAAAACTATTAAATATAATACTTACAATCTAATCAGTGACTCAAAATATATAATACTTTGTAATTAAATTAGACCAATTCTTAGGATTAAATAAGCACTATGTATTTCATGTCTCGGTGCTTAACATAAATTGGTGCTCTTGGCCTAAACGAAATCACAAGAACATGAATTTATAACTAGCGCAGCTCATTACATGAAACAAACAAACAAATATCGCACAATTAGCAAACTCATCAGCCTTACCAACTTTTTTTATTTTATTTACTTCGTGAATTCCTTTCCATTCATTCTTATCAAAAGCTGCCATCTAGACATTTCTGTTCAGTTCATTCAAATTCAACAACAACTAGTCAAAGACAGTTTTTTTATTAATTTCACTACAATAATTCCTTCCATACAACACCAAGAGGATTTTTTTTTTAAATTTCATTTCACTACAACTGAACCCAAACAAAAAAAAATCATACAATTAATTAGCAAAAAAAAAACCAAATAAAACAAATCAAGCCGTGGATCCAGAGAAAGGGAAAGCAGGTGACTAGCGGTTCAACAAAATAAAATCAAAATTTTGAGCAAAACACAGAATAAAATGCTAAACTTAAGGAATGCATCTGAAAGATGGAAAACCTTATAAAACAAATCAAAACACAACCATTTCTATCATCTTCTCCGTCTTCAGCGAACAATACCGGGATTTGTTCCATGGCAACTGGCCATAGGGACAGATTTTTAAAAAAGAAAGGGAAAGCCAGTGAAGAGTGCTTCCGGGCATGAGCTGGAGGTTGAAAACAAACAAAATAGGTAAGAAAAATTTTCAGACGACCCTTCTTCAAGCTATGAAGAGCAGATTGTGCGACAGTTTCTACTGACCTGCTCTGCCGTAGCTCCGAATGCGAGATTTTTAGGGCAAGCAAGTATCTCGGGCAAGAGCGGGAGGCGAAAATCATGTTTAAGCTTTTTTTTTTTTTTTTCGGGTTGGGGGGGGGGGGGCACGTGCCCCCGCAGGCCCCCCCCCCCCCAAACAATTTCAAAATGTAACATGCTTATTGTCGAATCGAGTGGCTCGATGAGAAGAATCCAACAAGCTCAAGATCGCCGATATCATTTAGATACTCAATAAACGGTCCATAATTAAGGGAGTCAATATCGGTCATCATTCAAAACACTCCCAACATGTCCTTAATCTTCTTCGTATTTACTGGTCATGTCATTCCCAAAAAATTATAAATAAACCCCTCATTCTTTATTGAGAGAGGACAAAGCAATAAAGAGAATGAAGAGAGGAAAGAAAGAGGAATCAAAATTCTCTTACCACCAGACTCTTCGACCACCGCTCGGTAATTGATCATTGCTAGGCTTTCGCCGGACTTTTACCCTGCCAATGACTATTGTCGGACTTCCGTCCAACCACCAGCTATTACTGGACTTTCAACTAAGCACTAGATATTGCCAGACTTCCGCTGGATCACCAATTGATGCTGAATTTACAGCCGGCCACCGACCATCGTTGGACTTCCATCTGAAACCAGTTCATCACTAGATTTCAACCTAACGGTTGACTATTACAACATGATCATCCTTAGCTTCAAGAGCTAGCCAATCATTTGTAATCTATTCAAATACTAGTGAATTCATTTCAACTAGGTGTGACCTCGTGGGTTTTTTCTGTTGCAAATCTATTTTTTCATGACTTATGTTTTGATGATTGACAAACACTATTTCTCTTGGACTACTTGTTGCTTCTAACTTTTCAGGAATCGAAGATCGGACGATCAAGAGGAAGCCAGTTCAGGATTGCGTAGGTATAGGGTTGAGTCAGTCTGTAAGCTATTTTTTCTCTTCTTGAGTCAGTTTGTAATGTTCAAAAGACTGATACTAAGTAGACCTACACACACACACACTTGAGAGATTTAGAATCTCTATTTTTGCTCACATCGGCCAGGCCAATCCATTGGATCGTCCTGGACGATCGAGTTAAAACCAGAGACACTAATCAGGATTCTTAATTAAGGCAGCCGACATTAACATATCGGCCTGGACGATACGTGTATCGGCCAGGACGATAAGCTCAAAATAGAAAGAAGTAGCCGCCATAGACAATTAAGGTATACTGTATTTTTAAATTATCGGCCAGGACGATCCACGTATCGGCCTGGACGAAATTATCAAATTATGCCTTAATTGATCAGGAAATCAAGGAAGTAATTAAGGATGATTGATACGATCATATCATCCTGGACGATCGCAGAATCGGCCAGGACGATCTATTCAAAATTTTTAAGTTACTTCAGGACGATAAATATCGGCCAGCTCAAAAACAGGGCGATGCTCAGGACGATTTTCCTCTGATTTGAACTGATCGGCCAGGACGATCGTGAGATCGGCCTGGACGATCAAGCCAATATTCAATCGTCCAGGACTGTTCCCAGGGCGATGCCCAGGCCGATCTTCTGTGATTTGTACTGATCGGCCAGGCCGATGTCCATATCGTCCTAGACGATATTGTCGGCAACTTGCAATTAATGAACTCCTTTAAAGCTCTTCTATTTAAAGAGCTCTTGTTCAATGTTTTTAAGGACATTTGGCTGCTGCCTTGACCTGAGAAGAACTTGAGGAGAGAAAGAGAGAGAGGGAGAGAGAGAGGATCTTGTGAGAGGGAGCTTGTGAGGGGATTCACAAGGGTTGCTTCAAGGATCGCTCTGCTTGTCTTTCGTCTGGAGTTTCTCGTCCGTGGTAGAGTCGGTTGAGGTAAGGAGTTTGCTTTTGGTTGTGGTTCTCTGCCAGCTTCAGGAGGAAGCAAAAGGAGGTAGGTTCTCTGTCTTGCTGGGGTGGCAAAAAGGAGGTTCTTGTGAGGGCTTCTCCGCCTAGCCGTGGGGGCTAAAGGAGAGTCACGTTTTATAGTGCAATACTTGGAGGGTGCCTCCAAGGAGTGGAAGTAGGTCGAGTCGACCGAACCACTATAAATCTCTGTGTTCTTTTTCTTGGTTCCGCCCTTTTTAAATTCCGCATTTTTCTGTGGTGTGATTTGGTTTATGCAATTTTCTTTCTTTGTGAAAAGAGTTTTTAAAATTCCAATTCACCCCCCCCCCCCTCTTGGTTAGCTTGGGACTAAGTTCATAGGGCTTAACATTCCGAACGAACTTTCAAGTAGTATCATAACACTTTCTAGTGTCATCTGAGATCTTTCATTTTCCTTGAGGGTTTTTCAAGTAAAAAATTCAGGTGTTTCTATTCTCTCTATTTGTGAGTTGGATACTAGTCCAACGCTACGACGAAAATTTTTTCTATTTTAACATCGCGAATATTCTTGCCCACAACAAGTTTATAACTCATAATCAAATGAATAGTGTGAATATAATCATCAAGAATTAAATCCAAGCATTTTAAATTATTTTCTTAAGTATTATGTGCAGGGTTGTCTATTCTTTTCTTTGATTGAAGATAAATTTAGTGTTAGCTAGACTATTAGCTGTTAACCTATTGAATTACTGAGTTTGTCAAATATTATTGATTATTGTTAAATGACAATTAGTAAAAAAGATTTTTATTTATTTTGATTGGTGAACTGTAATGATTTTCTCTCAAACTGCATATGACAAGACATTTAACTATTTTTGTAATTCTAATTTAGCCTTGGACTTCATTTTTTTGAGTTAATAGTGCTTAAAATCAATTTCAAACAACCATTGCCTGGAAGAGAGAGAAAATTTTGTAAAAAAAAATTTTGCAGAAGGATTTTTTACAAAAAATTTCGGCTAAATTTTTTTGCAGATTTTTCCGTTAGAATGTCATCAAAAAATTTTTCAATCAGAAATGCATATTTTCAGTGAAAATTTACCCAATTATGACAAATTAATTCTCCTATAGTGCAAGGGAATTAGTATGGGTCATCCAAATGAGTGTGTTTGGGATGTGGCTAAATTTATCAAAACGATATTCTTAAAATTTAGGACTTGACCTCTACTTTCTACATAAAATGGGACTTGTAGGCTAGACTAGAGGAGAGAGCTCAAAGACTTCATAGGGTTTTGCCCGATCATTAATGTCAAACCATCATCATTTGACCATAATTGTTGGACTATTATCATCTGACTAGAACCATTGTTCGATAGTCAGATGTCAACGATCGTAATCAAAATAATGGCGCATGTGAACACCATTATTGTTCGACCATACAATTGTTTGGCCACTAAATTTTACATGTTACCATCATATCATTTACATCTGATTACCATGATCAACTATGATAAATTGACTGTCATTGCTTTGCACTCTATAGACTTTTGTTGTCTGACTACGATCCTTCAATCAGTGTTGCCTAGCTACAGTCTTTCGATCTCTTTTGTCTGAGTATAATCCTTCGACTATTCTCACAGGATTATGATCACTCGATTATTGTCACCAGATTAAGATCTGCTAACTACCATCACTCGATTATAATTGTCTAACAACAATTGTCTAATTATATATGGTCACCCTTCCATGGTTGCACAACCCTAGTATTTTGACCACATTCTCCTAGCTACAATCCTTTAGCTATCATCCCTTAAATATATTCCTTCGAATACTATTGCATGATTATAATCCTCTGACCATCATCATTTGAATATAGTCTTCTAATCATGTTGCCAGACTTTGATCCTTTGATCTTTATTGCCTGACATTGGTCCCTTGGCCATTATTACCCAAATATAATCCCCCAACTATGATATTTTGACCATCATCATCATAAGACTATGTGTTAATATTTTTGGTCTAATTTCATTTTAGTCTTAGGTGTACTTTCTTTAAGCTTTTACTATGTCTAGCCTTGTAGTCTATAAAAAAAGTGGCAAGAGGATATAATGGAGACTCCTGGCCAAGCAATATGCCAATAAAGAATAGATTTCTTATTTCCTCTACCTGGATTCCTCCTCTCTCCCTACCCTATCAAAGAATCTCAAGAAATTGGTATCAGAGCTTGGTGGAGGAGGAAGGGGTTATTGTCCAAGAAAGAAAGCAGGCATCGTGCAGGATCGGGATAGTTAGAAAGGCAACGGGATTCCAGTAGGCTTGGTGCTGCAAACTGGAAGAACGATGCACATAGACAATGAGCAGGAAGAGGCACACATGGCGCTATGCACGAAGTGCATGCTAAAGATGCATAAGCATGATTTGGTGTCGGAGACAAGTGCGTGCAGGTGTTGCACGTGCATGGCAGGTGGACAAGTCCTGGGACATAGGAAGATGTACATGAGGGTGAGGAAGTTAAGGCTGGGGTCACATAGGACAGGTGATCAGATCGGGGTGGAGGTCGCAGGCGTGGCTGTCATGCATGGCAATGGGATTGTAGGGTGCAGTTAATGACAGGCTGGCATGGAGGGCATTGGACTGAGTTGGATCATGGGTCGGGCCACTCATAGGGTGCTATCTTAAGAGAGCAGGGCATGTGGGGAGGAGGTTCGAGGTGTGGCTGACGCGCATAGTGTGGCGGGCGCGCGGGGTGCGAAGGACGCATATGGGGTGCAGCGAACGCTCGTAGAGTGAAAGACGTGCAGGGTGTGATAGATGTGTGAGGGTGTGGGTCGAATGCGCTCGAGGCGTTGTGCTAGCGTGGGCAGCCGCATGCGTGGAAGCGGGGTGTGGGTGCTGTGGATCAGACACAGGGCTCTTGGTGGAGATATAGGGAAGAGAAGATTGGGTTGAATCTGAAGGAGACAGAGCTTAGGCTTGGGCTCCCGAGGTCGGATAGCTGGAGCAGATTGACAACATTTGACTGAATCTTGGTATGCCGAGGGGGATTGTAGCTAAACCAAATTGTATATATATATATATATATATATATATATATATATTGTTAATGGTGGATATTGGTCCATGGTGGACATTGTTAATGTTTTTTGTCCAATTTCATTTTAATTTTAGGTGTACTTTATTTAGGTTTTTCCTACGTGTAGCCTTGTACTCTATAAATAAGTTGTAAAAGGCTGTAATACAAACTCCTGACCAAACAATAAGCCAATAAAGAATAGTATTCTATTTTCCTCTTCCTAGATTCCCCTATTCTCTCCAAGAATCCCAACACTATGGTCCTCTAACAATCATCCCCTACTACAATCCACTATCGCCATCCCCAAATTATGTCCTCCGACCAACATCATCTAATTATGATCCTCCAATCATTATTGCCTAACTATAATACTTCTCTAAGTCTCCAACAAATGAGAGAATTTTCATAAGACTCCAAGTAGACATCAAACTCCTTACATAAGGTTATAATTATGATCTTAAAGCTTAGTAATTGTCTAAAGATGAGCCAATTTTCACCTACTCGAGATGGAGTCCTAATCTATAATAACTTCAAAAGTCTCGATATTATTTAATAAAATGACCTCCCATAAGATTAGAACTAGATGGACTATCATAGCATTTTTAAATTACTTAATCATCATCACTCTTAGTAGAGCTTTAGAGTTGTATAGGCATGGAGCTTAGAGTTGGCTCTATATGTGTAGGCATAGGGAGGATCGAGCACCCAAACTATTTAGTCCAGTGAAGCAAGCATTGACTAGCTCTTGTTATTAAATCCAACGAACCAAGGTGGGCTTTATTATAGACAATGAAGAGATATGAGTAGTTTAATAAACATTTAGACTAGCTTTTATCAAGTGCCAGTCGCCCTGGAAGAAGTTACTTTGGAAAATTAACGTGATTTGAATTGACCAATGTCCTTCATAAATAGCAAGTAACCACATCCAGCTTTTCTCTTTTCATTATAAAGGGATCAGATATCTAATTGGAATGTGCCATATTGGGCTTCCTGTCAGCTTGCAATGGAATCATATAATTCATATATATGCCTCTTCTACTTGTTTAATAAGCTGATATATCACTGACTGAATAGTCGAGAGGAAGGAAGGAGGGAATTGCTCAAAATAAAAGCACAAAATACTTATCTTCGGATAAGGTCGCTTGATGAATAGAAGACTGAGAGCACCGATGAGTAACAGAGCATCACTCGTAGAAGGTTTGTTTATGCAGGTGGATCAAGCAAGATAAATCACCAAGTTCTCGAGCCCTGCAAAGTTCTAACGAGTATTTGACGTATCCCATGTATTAAGGGACGGAATCAACCATAATTTTCATAGGGGTCAAATTAATAAGTAACTGTTGGCAGATATGCCAGTGTCCAAGGTGGCAGTGCCCCCTAGCGGGGTTCGACCTGCATTTGGTTCATCGTTCACCATTCCATAACAATAACACATATACACAATGTGTTTAATTATACTGGCGGCAATTGCGTAAAGATTATAGTATTTTAAAACTTTTAGGGGAATGGGCAATTACCTAAAAACACTTATAATAAAGACTAAAAAATAGATGAACTTAAGCAAATTATATAAGGAATCATCTAATAATTTTTTTTTTTTCTTTTAGAGGGGGCAATTGCGACTCGTGCGGCAGAGGGCGGAGCTCGCCACAGTGCGAGTGCGGACGGAGTCCGCTGGACCGCGTGTGCGGACGGACTCCGCTAGACCGCATGAGTTCGGACTTCGGATGGAGTCCGGCAGTCCGCGAGACCGTGCGGTCCGCGCAACCTTTGTGTCTGCAACGGCTCGACTGCTCGAGTGCGGACTGCGACCGAGTGTGTGGACGGAGTTCGCGCCTTCACGGGAGCGGGCGACGGCGCGAGCGCGGCAGCGGGCGACGTCGCGACTCGCGAGTGCGGGTGGAAACCGTGTACTCAACTTTCGGGTCAGTGTCGGGTTGATTTCGGGTTTTCCAGTCAACCCGAACCCGACCCATTTTTTGAAACAGGTCAAAAATCTGAACCGGAACCCGAATTTTTTCCGGTCAGATCCGGATCGAATTTCGGGTCGGATCAAAAATTGACACCCCTAATAAATGACATAGGTAAATTGGTTTGAAATAAATTATCATTTATATTTCTTTGAATAAATAAATAATAAAGATATTTATTTAATTAGATATACCATTTGCATACAAAGACAAATTTTCATTTTAAATCACATAATATTACAAATTAAAATATTCTTGTAAAGTTAGAATTAGTATTGGATATGCTCCAATTCTTTAATTCGCTGCTCAAAATATCTTCTAACAACTTTCTGCTATGGTCGTAATCGTGTCCATAAATTTTATAAGGAGCTCTTTCTTCTAATTTATTTCAGAAAGAAACTCCTATTAAATTAATTTTAATGCCTCCACAAATATTAGATTGCTTAAAAGATATCTTCTTTCAATTTTTTTGAATAGGCATTATTATTTAATATACTATAATAAATAATTTATATCATAATTATTCAATAAATTTTATACTACCTGTCAATTACCTAACAAAATCCAGCTTTGGATTATCATTGGTAATTGACAAAATCCGGCTTTGGATTATCATTGGACTTGATAACGACAATGTTAAGACTTCATTCTTCTTAGCTCAGATTAGAAGAGTAAATGCATTAAATTTAGCTTATATTAAAAAAGTAGAGAGAAACCTAAAAGAAGGAAATGTCAAGAACATTTTCACTATCAACTAATGTTAGAAACCATTAAAGAACTACACAACATAACTCATCCTCAGTGAACACACAAAAAATAGAGAAGCCAATGCACATAAACAAGGCAAGTTATAGATAGATAGAAACTCTCATCATTTTACCAATGTCATGGAGCTGCTGAAGCCAGGCGAAGCTCATTAAATTCATTCAATACCCACTCTTCCCCTGTGCGACCTCCAAGCACAAGGGCCCTAGTTCCACCAACAACACAGGTGCTATGTCCCCAGGCGAATTGTGGTGGCTGCCCAGGCACATTAAGCATCCTCCATGTTGGTTTTTCTTCCAATGGATCGATCAAAAAGAGCTGCGAAGGCGAGTGTAATCCGGCAATGGAGCCACCGAAGATGATGATTCTACCGCTAGGCAGGCTCACCGCAACATGATCGAGTCTCGGCGGCGGAGTGGCTCCTGGTAAACCATTCGTCTCCAATTGCCTCCATTGAGGCTCATCTTCTCCTAAATCAATCACATAAGCATCACATGATCTCAACCTCAGAGAACCACTCTTTGCCATTCCACCAAACATTAGAATCTTAGAACTTCCATAAACAGAGAGACTGTGACCTAATCTGGATGGTGGAATCCATTTGGAAGGGATTTCTTTCCATACAGGCTTCTCCTTGCTGAAGTCTAGTAGGAAAGTGTCGCTAAGAAGAACGCCGGCATCCGTGCAACCACCAGATACTACAAGCTTAGAGCCATCGAGGGTACAGGAGCTGTGCCAAGATCTGGGTAGGGGAGGAGTCTCGCCTGCCACTTCCTTCCAGGCCGGCTGCTGGGCGTCGAGATCAAGCACAAACACATCGTTTAGTAATCCATGCCGTCCGCATCCGCCAAAAACTACAAGCCACGAATCATTCAAGCATGACAATGTATGCCCCCATCTTCCAGGAGGGGAAGACGCTACCTGCACCTTGCACCATTCGGGATTCGCTGCTTCGAGATTTAGGACAAATGTGTCATCCATTGGTTGCATGTTGATTCCCTCCCCACCGAATAAGACGAGCCTGTTTCCTACTGCACAAGCACTGAAATTGCATCGTGATGGTTTTATCCTTCCTCCTACTGTAAATTTCTTCCATGTCACCGCCTCAAGTGTGGTCAGCTCTCTCGCAAGTCGGCCCCATCCTACACTCTTGTTTACCAGCTCCAATTTACCAGTGACCTCTCTGCCCCAAGCGTTCTGGCACACCATCTTCCTCAAGTTCTCATTTTTTGTTAGGTTATGCATTCTAGTGCAAACTGAACCAACAGAAGCTATATCGCGGGGTGTCAAGCGAGATAAGATGTTGTGGGCTAATACTTCATCAGATAGCTGAAGAATGCCACAGTGCTCAAGAGGATGTTGGCTCCTACAACTGAGTTCAGATGTAGGAAGATTCATCTTGTCAAGATTGAATTTGCATTGGGATGTTGGCTTGTAAACTGGATATGTCACATTGTTGAGGTCTATGGTTGATTCAAAGAAAAGTTGAATGCCAATGATGTGTGTTATAATGCCATCATCATCAGCCATAGGCATTAGCCTCATCCTGTTGATCAAAGGAGTTCCATCTTTTCTGAAATTAAGAAGCTCACCCTGGAATTCCACTCCTTGCTCTAAGCATCTGTGGATTTCACTCACAACCATGGGATCAACTAAAGGGTGTCGTCTTTGAGCCCACGGGTCGCGGGATTGCAAGAATCGGCTGAAAGAAATTTACATTAGGTTAATGCACAGGGAAAGCAGATATATTTCATTTTATTTATTTAGGGCATCTCCAACCGAAAATCACATTTTTCACTCCAAAATGCGGTTAAACTAAAAAATGTCATGATTCATGTCCACTCAAACTCCATTTTGCCCCCTTTTGCGAAGTAAGGGTCGTTCTCTTCTTTCGCGCATTTCTTCGGCAAGTTCGGTAGAGACCAAAAAATAGCTGAGATGATCAGTGCAACGCCAATATTGGCGTCCCACCGTTCATCCGCAACCAAATAGCGAAAGTTTTACCGTTCTGCTGGATCTCCCGAGCGAGGCCATTCAAGCGTTTGGAGTTCGGTTGGAGATGCCCTTAGGCTAGATTTGGAGGCTAAGAATTTAAGTTAAAGGAAATGTAAATAGAGCTGAAAAGCTTAATCAGTGATTGCAAATTCATCTCAACCATAACTATAGGAACTTTATTTTATTATTATTTTTTTAAATTTCACTCAATCCAAATCAAACTTCACAAGAGAGACATTAGAGGGTAAAATATCAAATTATCAGTTTTCATATTTGATGTTCTTCATTTCTGAGAAACTCAATATTTAAAACTGAACTATGGTAAGTCAAAAGCCAAAAAAAACAGAGAAGGAAAATTGAAGGAGTGGAGAGCGCAGAGAGATCAGAGACGAAGAAGACGGAGGAAAACTGGAAAAGTCAAATAGAGGGAAAAGTATTATTCAAATTCAACAGAACATTACAGACCTATAAATACTAGTTAATGTGATTAATGAGTACAGTAAACTAATGTACACCGTAAGCTTAAGCTAATCCTTTCTCTAATATCCTCCCTCAAATTAATCATTCTTGGATTGAACGGTTAATTTGCGGCGAAGGAAATCAAAGTGAGAGCAAGAGAAAGGCTTGGTGAGAATGTCAGCCGCTTGTTCGTGAGACGAAATGTGCTGAATGAGGATGTTACCCGAAGCTATGTGTTGTCGAATGAACTGATAGTCGATTTCTATGTGTTTGGTCTGGGCGTGAAAAACCGGATTCTTGGCAATGGCTATCGCGGAGAGGTTGTCACAGTGAATGAGAGTGGGTGACGACTGATCGAGCTGAAGTTCAGACGCGAGGCGACGAAGCCAGATTACCTCCGATGTTGCGGCGGAGAGAGCACGGTATTCGGCCTCCGTGGAAGATTTGGCCACGGTCACCTGCTTCTTGACCGACCAAGAGATGAGATTTGGGCCGAGGAACGTACAGGCGCCGGAGATCGACTTGCGGTCCGTGGTGTCGGATGCCCAATCAGCATTCGTGTAAGTTTGAAGAGCTGTATCACCTGGAATAATGGGCAGACCAAAGGATTTGGTTCCATTAATGTAGCGTAGTATGCGCTTGAGCTGACTGAAATCATTATTAGTCGGATTCTGCATATGTTGGCAAGCTTGATTTGTAGCATACGCGATGTCCGGCCGTGTGATGGTAAGGTATTGGAGCGAGCCTGCGAGATGGCGATACATGGAGGGATCGTGAAATGGTTCTGAATTGTGTTGAGTATGTCTGGATGTCGGAGTGATTGGAGTTGGACACGCTTTGCTGTTTGTGAAGCCTGCTTCCTGCAGTAATTTTGCGGCATAATGTTCTTGATGTAGGAAGAAGCCGGAGGCTGTTCGGGTGATCTGAATGCCCAGAAACAGGTTGTTTTGTCCTAGTTGCTTGAGAGCAAACTGAGATTGTAGGGCGGCCAGGAGATCATATGGTTGTGGTGTTGTTTCCTGTGATCAGGACATCATCCACATAAATTAGTATGTATATAGAAATGTTTTGATTGTTATGGATTAGAAGAGAGGGGTCAGAGTGGCTAAACCCAAAGCCTCGAGCTTGAAGGAACGCTGTGATTTTCTGGAACCACTGTCTTGGTGCTTGTTTGAGCCCGTAAAGTGATTTGTGAAGCTTGCAGACCGCGGTGGGTTGAGCTGGATCCTCAAAGCCGCGAGGTTGAGTCATGAAGATGTCATCTGGTAAGTCGCCGTGAAGAAATGCGTTCGAGACGTCAAGTTGAAGAACAGGCCAGTTCTTGTTTACGGCCAGGGAGAGGAGCATGCGTATAGTTGTCATTTTAGCGACGAGACTAAATGTCTCTGCATAATTCTCACCCAGAATTTGTTCATAGCCAAGAGCAACTAGTCTTGCTTTGTAGCGATCGACCTGTCCTGAAGGCAGAAGTTTCGTCTTGTAGGTCCATTTGCATCCAAGCACTCTTTTGTTCAAAGGTTTGGGAACGAGCGTCCATGTCCTCTGTTTTTGTAGTGCTTGATATTCAGCTGCCATTGCCTCTTGCCAGTGTGGTAATTTTGATGCCTGATTGTATGTCGTTGGGGTGTTAGCGCTATTGTCACTGCTCAGAAGTGAGAGTATTTGGCGAGGTTTTGAGATGCCGGATTTGGAGCGGGACTGCATCGGATGTTGACTGAATTCTGTTGAGGGAAGACAATGTATGTTGGGTTGATGGGCTTGTTCAGCACGAGGAGGAGAAGGAGAAAGAGATGTGCACTAAAGCGGAGTAGTAGAAGGTTGGATGCTGTTTGATGTCGCAGAGGGTTGTGTGGCGGCAGAGACAGGAACTAAGAGAAGCGGCGACGAGTGACTGGTTGTAGGCTGGGAAGTAGGAATGGTGTTTTGTGTGTGCGGGCGAAGCGGGAAGACCGATTCTAGAAACTCCACATGTCTGGAGATATGAACTTGTTGGGAATTCAAGTTATAGCACTTGTATCCTTTGTAATGGGGTGAGTAGCCGATGAAAATGCATGGTTGCGAGCGGGGGGCGAGTTTACTGGTTGTGTAGGGACGAAGCCAGGGATAGCACAGAGTCCCGAAAGTTCGCATATGAACGTAGTCTGGTGTTTCATTGAACAACATTTGATGAGGAGATTTGTGAGATAGCACGGATGTTGGAAGACGATTAATCAGATAATTTGCAGTTGAGACAGCATCAGCCCAGAATTGTTTTGGGAGGTTGGAAGCTATCAGCAGAGTCCGAGTGAGTTCTAGTAAATGTTTGTGTTTCTGCTCAGATAGACCGTTCTGCTCCGGCATATGAGAACAACTTAGCTGCCGCGTTATGCCTTTGTTGTTCAGGTATTCAGTGAATTCTTTGCTTACGAACTCTCCTCCTCCGTCCAATCGGAGGTGTTTCGGAGTAGCCGAAAATTGATTATGTATAAAACTGCAGAAGAGCTTAAATTTTGCAAGAGTTTCAGGTTTATGATGCATGAAGTAAATCCAAGAAAAATGAGTAAAATCATCAATGAACACGACATAGAAACGAAATCCATTTAAAGAAGATTGAGTAGACGGACCCCAAACATCCGAGTGAACAAGTTCAAACGGGTGTGAGGTGGTGGTCGTGCTCTTGTTAAACGAATGTTTATGGCTCTTGGCCATTTTACAAGATTCACAGTAAAAATCTGAGGGAATTTGCTTAAAACCAGACAGACAATTAGCTATTTTGTTGAGAATTTTGCTGTTTGGGTGGCCAAGTCGGGCGTGCCAGGTAGCAGTGATTGTGGAGGAGGCCTGGAGCGCTGTTGGCGGCTTGGGTGGGGCTAATTGAATTTTGTAGATGCCATCAATTAGGCGTCCACGAAGGAGAAGCTGTTGATCCTGTAAGTCCTTGATTTCAAAGCCATTAGAATCAAAAGTGATCGAAACCGAATTATCCGAGGTAAGTTTTGAAACGGCAAGAAGATTGTGTGTGAGTGCAGGAACGTGTAAAAGATTGCAAAGATGAAGCTTACGCGACGAGCCTGGTAGGGGAAGAATGCCTTGGCCGTAGTTTTGAATGGGTATCGTGGTACCGTTCGCTATCGAGACAGATTCTTAACCGTTGTAAGCTGAAGGAAATTGTATGTTCGATCCATCCCATGTCATGTGTGATGAAGCTCCTGAGTCCAGAACCCATGATTGAGTTGTCAATGCGTTTGGTTGAGCAAGAAGTGCCCGAGGAGCAGTGGTTGTTGGCGGAGCGTAGGAGAGATTGCAATGATGCCAGCAGTTGTTTGTTGTGTGTCCTTGCTTGTTACAAATTTGACAGGTAGGGCGCATGCTGGTAGCGGACGGTTGGTGATTCGATTGCTCGGAGATAGCCAGATTTTGATTGCCATTGTTCCTGTATTTGGTGGGTCGCTTAGAGTTCTTGTTCCTTGATTGATTTTGAGAGTTCGCGTAGAACGCCGCAATGGTTGTGAGAGGATCATTCTTGAGATCTTGATTAACGTGGATCTCCTCGCTGCAGAGGAGAGAATAGAGGGCGTCCAGATCTGCCGGGAGGGAGGATGCCCGTATGTAAGTTTTGAATGAATTGTAGGTCGATCGCCGGAAGACCATTGAGGATGTAGAGAACAATATCTTCGGGGTCGATCTTGGTGCCAGAAGCCGCGATGTTGTCAACAATGTTCTTGAATTGAGCAAAGTATTGTTGCATTGTTCATCTGTATATGATGCAATTCATTCTTTAGCTGCAACACTCGCGATCTACTTGACAACTGTAAGAAGCGTTCAAGAACTGCCCATAATTCTTGGGCTGTAGTCGAAGTAATGACATATGGAAGAATAGTAGGAGAGATCGTCGAGAATAGAGCAGAGATGAGATTATTGTCAATGAGACGCCAACGATCGTGATCGGAGGACGTCGGATCCGGCGGCGGAGATGTTCTTCCGGTGAGATGATCTGCATAGCCATTGGCTGAGATGTGCTGAAAGATTTGAGTACGCCAGATCGCGTAATTGTCAGAGGTTAACGAGTGAGGGATCAGATTCTTGATATTTGATATAATGAATTTAAGTGTCGTCGGAATGACGTGCTCCGATGATTCACCGGCGAGAGTGGAGGACGGAGTAGGGTGGGAGGAAATAGAATCTTGATCCCCCATTCCTAGCTCTTTGATACCATGAAGGAGTGGAGAGCCCAGAGAGATCGGAGACGAAGAAGACAGAGGAAAACAGGAAAAGCCAAATAGAGGGAAAAGTATTATTCAAATTCAACAGAACATTACAGACCTATAAATACTAGTTAATGTGATTAATGAGTACAGTAAACTAATGTACACCGTAAGCTTAAGCTAATGCTTTCTCTAATAGAAATGGCTATTAGATAAAACTGTAAACATCTCCCATTGCAATGGCAGCATAGATTGTAGAAAGAAGCTCCCACTGCTGCAATGCAGATGTAGCTAAATTTCCGAAGGGCAGATTACTGGTTCCAACATCATTACCATCGCAATTGAACTAAATCCTAATATAGCAACACCAAACTAGCAAGTTACAAAAAAAAAAAAAAAAAAGAACAAACAAAATAAACATATCCATTTGAGAATAGCTAGTAAATTATGCATCAAAGAGACAGGAAGAAAATTTAGTATAATTCAGAAAATAAAAAGAGCCCGTTAAAGAACACTAGAAATAAAAAGTTAAAATTTTTAATTTTTAGATCTCAAACAAAGCAGTGCTGATGCGCAAGGAATACTAATAGCTTCCAATGGCTAGTTCATAAAGCTCCATATACTTCTAAAAAGCCCAAAAAAAAAAAACTCACATGAAGACTAAAACTAAACAAAAACAAAAGAACATCTATTCTATTCCCCCAATCCCAAAGGCCTAAACAGATCAATTACAAGATAAAACAAATCCGACCCAAAAAAAAGTTCAAATTAACATAAAATTATTGTGAAATTAGTCCCAAGATGAGATCTTTGAACCAGAGCAAAGGCAGTAAACCATAGCAACAAAATTCAGTGAAGTCAATTACCAGTTCCGGCCGAGAACCTCATCTGCGCGGTATCCAGTGGCCTTCACGAACACGGCGTTGACATATATGACTGGGAAATCTGGCTCCAGCGCGTCGGCGACGACGAAAGAAGCCGACGGACAGATCTCCGGCTCATAGCAGTAAGGTCTAAGAACCTCCGCCTCCTCCTCCTCTTTCTCTTCTCCCACTTCCCAATCCAGCTCATCCTCTACAGACCATTTCAGGCGCTTGTTCTCAAAGATCTCACATTGGCCGCCATCTGCTCCTCTTCCTTCGATTCCCATCTCCCTCTCTCTCTCTCTCTCTCTCTCTCTCTCTCTGACCGAAAGTCACAAACTTTATAGAAATGGAGGGTGAATGGAGGGGTAAGCGCCAAATTAAGGGGAAGAACCGTATTCTTATTACAAATATCTCGACTGGGGACCGCGACATGACGTGCCTTCTGCGCTCTCAATGAAATTGTGGGCCATCGAGGGCACGATGTGGCCCTTAACTCTTTAGCTGGACATAAATATCTCAGTTCGTTGCAGGATATTTTTAAAGTAATTCTGAAGCTTTTTTTGCGTTTTTTTTAACATATATTAATTTTCAAAGCGCTAAATAGGACGTCCTTTGATTGACAATTTGTAAATTTTAGGAGTAATAATTCTTTCATCTGATAATAAAATTATATACATTATTTTGTTTGATAGGTATCATAAGTTATGGAGATAAATAAAATAACCAATTTTTTAGTGAGAAGTTGAATAAGTTATTGACATTAAAATTAAATAATTTTGTTATGGGGAGTTAGAAAAGAGCTTTAATATTATAAATAAAATTCACAATAACTAATATGATGCAAAAGATCATGAAAAATGTCCTATTACATCTTAGTTATAAGATTAAGAGGGCTATATAAATGTTACATTTAAAAATAAAAAATAAAAATGTATAATTTATGGTATAACTAGCCTAAACATATGGTATAGTTGGTAAACCCTAGTCCTCTAGATGTAGGGGCAAGTCCATTGAGGCATTATGTTTTAACCGCTAAAGTGTCCCCTCTGATGAAAATAACTACTAGGAGAGAACTAATTCATTTTGGAAAATCATTGCTAAGAGTAGTAAGGTAGGGGATCAGTGGAAGAATTAGATCTACTAGAAAGAATTCCCAATTCAGGGAAAAAATTAAGCTTAAAAGCTCAAAAGCATATAATATTCATCAATGATCAATTCTACTATAATACTTGCATATTTATATGCTAATAAGAACATTCTAGAAGCTGATAATAACAAACTTAGATAAGCTACTCATAAGGAAAACATTAGCTATCATGCTTCGCATCATAGGGGTGTAAATGAGTTAAGTTGAGCTCGAGTCATGCCTAGCTGGATCTTGACTCCCCTGCCAAATCGAGAGCGCGAGCTTGAGTTGTGCTCAAATGGTGTACTTAGCTCGGCTCGTGTAATAAAAGCAAGCTCACGAGGCCTCACGAGCTTGTCGCAAAAAGATCCGGTCAATGACTAACATGGTCATAGCCATAGAAGACGAAGGCGTTCCTTTTCCATTTCTCCCATGGAGCGTCAACACTATCAAAGCTGGAGGTTTATTATGTTTTTTTTTTCTCATGGAGAAAAGATTACAACCAATTAATTTCATTAATTAATGACAAGAGCTTTTTTCCTTATAATATATCCCAATTTTTTTTATATTTGATGTGGAACATCTTAGCTAAAGTTCTCATTAGGAATAACTTATCTAGTTGGTTACATGAAAAATCTAGAATGTTATATGGCTAGTTTATATATGCTAGTATTGTATTAGGAAATGATGATGAATATGATGATATTTTGAAGCTCTTAAGCTTGTGTTGACTTTCTATTTGGGGTTCCTTCTTGAAGATTCGTTTTTTCCACTGATCCACTATATTAGTTGGTATCAGAGCTTGAAGCTTGAAGAAATATGGATTGTCAAAAAAGATGGGCTTTTGACAATAATTAAAGCTGAAGAAAATGGGCGGTCGACGAAGACTGACGCCAAATAAGATGGGTAGTCGATGACGATCAACATTGAAGAAGATGGGCGATCGCCAATGATCGACACCACGAAGCACTTTGGGAAGCTTAGGTGGATGCCCTAATTGATTTAATAGGAGATTTATTGTCTAATTTCAATCAGTCCATAAAGAGAATGCAAAGAACATCTACATCCATACTAGCGCCTTCACTCCTCTTCACACGATTGGCCCCACTCCAGTACAATTCCACCCCCACTCTGCTCTTGTCTAACTTCCACTCTGATGCTGTGATCCCCAGCCCGCCACCGACGCGAGGCCACGCCTATATATCCCCATCAAACTGCTACCACAACCAAGCACACCCTGTCCCACACTCTTCTTCCGCTCCTGCTCCTAGTCCACTCCGACAATCCCCTACTTGATCACTCAATCTGCAATCAAACTACGACCGTCATTTGTAAATCCCTTTGTTCCAACACATAGCCCATGATCTAGATCCTGATGAGCAACGCTTTGATCCATAAAGTAGAATCAGACAGAATTTGGTTGTTCCGGCTGAGAGAGATGGGCATGACGATTGCGATCTAGAACCTGACGAAGTAGCTGCCACTATTATTGTTGAAAGACACATTTTTTATTCTGCCTCCTCCTCCTCTTGCGACTAGACCCGTGATCTCGCATCTGGTATTGAGCCTGACCTCCTATGATCCGACTCTTAACACTTTGGTTCAGATTCAGAAAACATAAAGATTATGGTGGCAGCAAGATCGAGTACAAATATAAATGCAGCCAAAAAGGGATAACTATAGCTAAGCAAGGAACATTCCTAGTGATGTGCAAGTAATTGAAAATGGAAACATGGTGATTTCGATCCAAGTCTTGAGGAATATAACCAACAACTTCATCAAAGAAAATGTTCTTGGTAGAGGAGGATTTGGTGCAATTTATGAGGGCGAGCTACACGATGGCACTAAGATTGCTATTAAAAGAATGGAGTCTTGTGTGATGGTATCAAAGGGTGGGTTTAAATGAATTCCAATCAGATAGTATAGTTCTCATAAAAGTTAGACATCGAAACTTCGTTTCACGCCTTGGCTACTTCTTGGAGTAGAAGAAAATATTGAGCATTTCCTTAGATGTAGCTAGGGGGGTTGAGCATATGCATAGTTTGACTCATCAAAATTTTATTCATAAAGATTTAAAGCCCTCCAATATACTTCTTGGAGATGAAATGAAGGCCAATGTGTCTGATTTTGGGCTTATTAGATTAAATGATGGTAAAGGATACAGTGTGGAGACTAAACTTGCAGGGACTTTTGGGTATGTTGCTCCTGATTATATTGAGACTGGTTGCGTGACCACCAAATCCGTCGTCGACACCATCTTCTACTTCTTTGATGACCAAGAAACCCTTGTAAGCATAACCACAGTCATCGAACTCGTCAACCACTACTGCGTTCGCGAGCCACATCAGCTCTCGAATATGGGCCACACCATCAATGTCCTCTCCACTAGATCTAGAAACTATCAGATCCTAACATGGTAGAGCTCTATGCTTTTATTTTTTAACCACCAAGTTGATTTTATTCACAATAACGATCTTATTTTGGTTGTGGGGAATGATATGATTGCTTAGTCTGGAAATTGCAACAAAATACTAAATGCTGGTTTTAGAACGATTTGCATGTTGAGTGATTTTCTAAAATTCAAGTCTCAAGAAGAAGGACATGCTAATTATCGAAGACGTAAAATCTTTGGCCTAGGAGGTTTGCTTATGTTATCTAAACCTACTTCCCTGCCGATGATGCCCCTCTACCGAGTCATGCTCTTCTGATGCCAATGGAGTATGATGTGGAACATCTTAGCTAAAGTTTTCATTAGGAATATATTATCTAGTTGTTACATGTTTTGTTATGTGAAAAGTCTAGAATGTTCTATGCCTAGTTTATATATGCTAGTATTGTAGTAGAAAAGATGATGATTTTTTTTTTATTTTTTTATTTTAGAATGGATGATGAATATGGTGATACTTTGAAGCTTTTAAGTTTGTGTTGGTTCCCTATTTGGAGTTCCTTCTAACAGATATATTTCTTCCACGGATCCACTACATTAATATATATTTATTTTTTTAGAAACTGATGCAGATTTAGTACTTATTATCGTGGCTTTAGCTTTTTCTTTTTTGGGAAATTACTATAGCTTTAGTCATCTTTTCTTTTGCATTTAAATTAATAAAACTAGTATTTTTAAATATCCTAATAGTCTGTCAAGTCAGCTTGCCAGCTCCCGAGTCGAATCTTTCCAAGCTTGAAGTCGAGCTCATTTAATAGACAAGCTCATTTCTTACACCCCTTGCTAAAAGCTTTTTAGATTTGTGCCTCTTATAACTAAATCGAGCATGTCAATAGTGGGTGGGTTGCTTTGAATGTGAATAGCTATTATGGGCAAGCAATCCCTGTTGAGGCAAGTGATCTCCTGGGTTCAAAGTGGCTTAGATGATTCCTCATGCTTTCATTCCTCTAGGGGAGAATGGTTGTGCATTCATGAGCTGGCGCCACTCAACTTACAGCAAGCTCACACTCCCTTCTTTTACTATTTCAAAAATAAATATTTCACAAAATCCAAATGAGATATTTCAGAAAAATCAATTGCTCAAAGCTATTAATTGATAAAAAAAACAGGATACTCTCATTAAAATTTGGTTAAAATAAAATTTAAATTTCTTTTTGGTTTCCAAATAAGTGTAATATAATAATTTATCAGATATTATATTCATTTAATAGGATTATTGATGCTAGAAAAAATCTTCATTCATGACTTAATAATTTTTTTTAATTCAAGGATACAATAATTAGTCACAATATCTTTTTTTATGATTAAATAGCTTATTCTGATTTAATGAATTATTTTTTATGAATTTTTTTTTTTCATTTTGCGAAAAATGCATAGTCAAATACAAAAGAAGAATTAAGAACATATTTATAGATCGAAAATATGATGTCAAATTTATATTGAATTTTTATTAAGGCATATATATATTCATTAATTTCTCGCTCATAAAATTTTTATTTATTTATGCTATGGTCGGGAAAAAAAAGATCTCGTGCGAAGAGAGCAAATGGATTCGGATGGAAAAAAATTAAATTGTAAAGTCATTATATTTATTTTAAAATATTTAAAATAGGTTAATAATTAACTTAATTTAATATTGCACTTATTTTTATTAAATTATCGATTTTTGATGTGGTATACGAAGGAGGAAGCAGGTTCACAAATGGTGTAGCTAACGAAGGCAATGTAACAGTAATGGCACTAGCCAAAGTTTGTATATCATCAACTGCCCAAATCACTTCTCGGTAGAGAAGAAATACAGGGAAGGAAGAAACAAAAATAGCACTAAAGAAAAGGAGCAGGTAAGCACAGACCTGCACAGGGCTACTTAAGGAAATAAGCTTAGTGGAGCAGCCACTACTAACTAATCCTGGAATTACTTTAGTAAAGCTAATATAATAAATAAACTAAGTTTAAATAATACTTGAAATGGCGCCTAAAGCTTGATGCACCGCATCATTCTCCTCCACCATCAGAAGAATCCGACTCGGATGACACCATGATAGCTTCAGCTGTGTCGGGAGGGTGATACGCAGCAAGATCACCAATGTTGAAAGTTGATGAAGTATTGTAATGCTTAGGCAAATCCACAACATATGCATTTGGATTGATCTGCTTGATCACTGCATAGGGACCGATTTTTCGAGGACTTAATTTGGAATAAGTCCCGGGCGGAAACCGCTCTCGTCGAACCTTAATCATCACAAGGTCTCCGGGTGCAAAAGATCTCTCTCTTCTTTTCTTATCAAAATGCTGCTTGTATTTGGCACTGGATTCTTTCAGTTTGTCCCGAACTTCTCCTAGCATCTTGGCGAATTGCTCTGCGAACTCAGCTGCTGGTCGGCTATTGCATTTAGGGAGCACGGCTACATCAACAGTGTGATTTGGGTGTTTAGTGTAAACAATCCCAAACGGACTTCACCCCGTAGATCGATTCGTCATGCTATTGTAAGCAAACTCGGCTTGTCCCAATACTTCATCCCATTGTTTCGGTTTATCCTGCACTATGCAGCGCAGTAAATTTCCTAACGTTCTGTTGATGACTTCGGTCTGCCCATCCGTTTGCGGATGATAAGCTGAACTCAACTTGATGTCAGTGTGTAGCCGTTTCCACAATTCCTTCCAAAAGTTGCTGACGAACTTTACATCACGATCCGAGGTTAAGCTCCGGGGCAGCCTGTGCAGTCGAATGATTTCCGCAAAAAAAATGCGTGCCACGTTTAATGCATCAAACGTTTTTTTACAAGGCACGAAATGCGCCATCTTGGAGAATCGGTCGACCACGACCATGATCGAATCATGCCCACGTTTAGTTCGGGGTAGCCCCAGTACGAAGTCTAGACTCAAATCTTCCCAAATCGTCTCAGGCGTGGGGAGTGGCAGATATAAGCCTCCAAGTTGTCCGCCGGCCTTGTAACTTTGACAAATGGGACACCGCTCCACAAACCTCATTACATCTCGATGTAAATGTGGCCAGTAAAAACGAGATTGGAGCTGTAAGTATGTATTTGTTCGCCCCACATGAGCTGCTAAACCACCACAGTGCACTTCTTTTATTAGTTGTGGTCGCCAAGACGAATCTGGGATGCAGAGCTGGTTGCGATGAAATAGGAAGCCATGTCGAATAGCAAACTCTGTATTCGGCTTGTCCTGTTGGCAATCTTCCCAAGCTGCCTTAAAATCAGGATCGGTGGGGTATAACTCCTTTAGGCAATCTAACCCGATGATCTCTGTCTGGAGTTGGGTAAGCAACAAGTGACGGCGGCTAAGTGCATCCACAACTACATTCTGCGGTCCCAATTTATGCTTAAGCACGAACGAGAAGCGTTGCAAGAACAGGATCCACCTCGCGTGCATCCTATTAATGTGCTTCTGTTTGTTAATGAACTGCAGCGCGAGATGATCACTGCACAGGACAAACTCATGCTGCAGAAGATATGGTTCCCACTGCTTGAGAGCACGCACCACAGCATACAATTCCTGCTCATATACGCTCCAATTTTGACGAGAAGGACAAAGCTTCTCGCTAAAGAACTCCACCGGTCGGTTCTCCTGACTCAATACCGCCCCAATTCCAATTCCTGACGCGTTTGTGTCAACATGAAATGGCTTCTCAAAGTTGGGCAACGCGAGCACTGGAGCTGAAGATAATGCCAATTTAATTTCCTCAAAACTGGAAGTTTGATCAGCACCCCACTGGAAGTGTTTCAGCTTGAGGCAGTCGGTGATCGGTGCCATAATCGTGCTAAAGTTTTTGATGAACTGGCGGTAGAAGTTCACAAGCCCATGGAAGCTACGGATTTCTGTGAATGATTTCGGGATTGGCCAGTTCGTAATTGCTTCCACCTTTCGCTGATCCACGCGAACACCTGCAGCCGAGATAACAAATCCAAGGAAATAAACTGTAGAAGCAGCGAATTCGCACTTACTCGAGTTCAAGAAGAGCTGGTTTTGTTGAAGAACAGAGAAAATCTCAGCCAAATGCACCAGGTGGTCAGCAACTGATGCGCTGAAAACAAGGATATCATCGAAATATACTACGCAGCTGATGTTTAAAAATGGTTTGAGCACCTCCGTCATCAGCCGCATAAAAGTTGAGGGGGCATTGCATAGCCCAAAGGGCATGACACGCCATTCATAAAGACCGTGGCGCGTTTTAAATGCAGTTTTCCACTCATCACCTGGTCGAATTCGGATCTGGTGATAACCGCTTCGAAGGTCAAGTTTCGAGAATACGGTAGCTCCCGCCAGCTTCTCCAACAGCTCCTCAATTCTCGGTACCGGGAAGCGGAATTTTACCGTGATTTTGTTGATGGCGCGGCTGTCCATACACATTCGCCAACTCCCGTCTTTCTTTGGGACAAGGAGTGCTGGCACAGCGCAAGGGCTGAGGCTCGGTTGAATTAACTTGTTCTTCAGCAAATCATCTATAAGTTGTTGCAGAATTTGGTGCTCCTTCGGGCTCAACCGGTGATGAGGCAAATTGGGAAGTGTGGATCCTGGCACGAAGTCGATTTGATGTTGCAATGAACGTAGAGGAGGTAAAGTATTTACACTCCCATTTAGTACCTCTTCGAATTGTTTAAGCAGAGGTTCAACCAACTGTCTGCTGTCAAGATCCTGGCTGGGTGTGGCTTCCCGGATGATTAAAGCAAAGAGTGGCATATCCTTCTCGCAGGTAGCTAACAGTCCATTGCCCGTGACTATGTGAAGTGCTGGTCGGATAGTGTCAGTTTTGCTGTCTCCCCCCGCTAAATGTGGCAATAGTCGAAGCCGTTTTCCTTTCCATTCCAGTGAATAAGTATTGGCTCTCCCGTCATAAATAGCGCTAACATCAAATTGCCAGGGTCGACCGAGGATCAAGTGACAGACGTCCATTTCTACGACGTCGCAGACCACCTCACAGGTATAATGTTTTCCAATTGAAAATTGAACGCGGCAGGTCTCGGTGACAGCAATTTCCATTCCTCTTTTGACCCAGCTGATTTTGTAAGGCTGTGGGTGCTTCGCCGTCTTGAGCTGTAAGGCTTGCACGACCGCCTTTGACACTACGTTCTCTGTGCACCCGCTGTCAATAAGTACATCACAGACCTTTCCGGCAATAGTGCATTTCGTTTTAAATATGGCATGCCGCTGAGAATCCATGGTCTTTCGAGGAGCTAATAGTAATTTCTCCAGTACACAAACCAACGGTTCCCCTTCATCACCGAGTACATCCTCTACTTCCTCTTCTTCTTCTCGCTGATCAAATTCATCTTCCCCCTCTCCCTCAATGAGTTGCAATTGTTGGCGGTTGGGACACTCGTTAGACTTGTGTCCTGGCTGAAAACATCAAAAGCATTTGAGTCCTTGAGGTCGTGGATACGGGTTATCCTTGGCAGGAAATCTGGGCTTCAGAGGAGCTTTAGGATCAGAATTGGGCTTAGGCGATTGAGACAGGCCGCTATTATCTGGTAATAACGGAGTCTTGCGCACCCCCGAACTTTGCTGCTTAGTTAAGTCGACAGCCTCCACAGTCTGTCTACGATGCGAACCACTTCGCATATGACGGCTCAGCTGAATTTCCGCCTTGAGGGCGAAATTTACTTCCTGTGAGAGCGACCAAACTGAGTTCAATTCCAGTTTGTCTTGAATGCTTTCCCTCAATCCGCCAATGTATCTTGCTACTACTTGGTTGGTCGTCTCGTTCAAATCATTCCTCGCGGATAAACTGTAGAACTCTTCTGTATATTCGCTCACCGTGCGGTTGCCTTGAGTGCAGTGTTCATATTTTAAATACAACATCTATTCATAATCAGTTGGAAGAAAATGTCCCCGCAACAACTGCTTCATCCTCAACCAGCTGCGTACAGGTCCGCGTCCCTCCCGCCGGCGGCATTGCAATAACTGTGACCACCAAGCACTAGCTCCTCCTTTAAGTCGACACGCCACATACTTGACCTGTTTTTCCGACTCAATCTCCATATAATCAAAGAAGTTTTCTACTGACCTCTCCCAATCGAGATAGTCCTCGATGTGCAGCCTTCCATCAAAGAATGGAATGTCCAACTTCACCCGGAATTCTCCCTGGTGCCGGTCTCGCGCATTATACCGCCGGGGACGACGGTCTCCAAGTTCCGCATCTGAATCTGAAAATCCTTCCGGCAGAAGACTTCCTCGATCCTCCTCTGAATCTGAGAACTCCGGAAGCAATGTTGGTCGTCGTCGACCACGAGTCTGATATCCCCTGTTTTCTTCAACCGGTGTGATGATCGGTGGTACATGTCTTCCCGTTCGCAATGGTATTTCTCCCATTCGCGCCACAGGCGGTTCACGACGAA
The DNA here is from genome assembly GCA_022539455.1 of Dendrobium nobile. NCBI lineage: Eukaryota > Viridiplantae > Streptophyta > Magnoliopsida > Asparagales > Orchidaceae > Dendrobium > Dendrobium nobile. The sequence goes on from CM039731.1 coordinate 34,960,201, forward strand.
ACGCAGCGGTGAGATGCTCCACCGCCGCTGCTATTTCATCCAACCGTTTCTCGACTCCAGCGTGCGCAGCCCAAAGCGCCTCCAGACTTCGGTTGTCCTCGCTCGTCGCACGCTTGCTGGACTCTGCCATCTCTCCAAGCAGCTGGCTCTGATACCAAAATGATGTGGTATACGAAGGAGGAAGCAGGTTCACAAATGGTGTAGCTAACGAAGGCAATGTAACAGTAATGGCACTAGCCAAAGTTTGTATATCATCAACTGCCCAAATCATCTTCTCGGTAGAGAAGAAATACAGGGAAGGAAGAAACAAAAATAGCACTAAAGAAAAGGAGCAGGTAAGCACAGACCTGCACACGGCTACTTAAGGAAATAAGCTTAGTGGAGCAGCCACTACTAACTAATCCTGGAATTACTTTAGTAAAGCTAATATAATAAATAAACTAAGTTTAAATAATACTTGAAATGGCGCCTAAAGCTTGATGCACCGCATCAATTTTGATATAGATAAGTGATTTTAAAAGACTTAATATTTAAATAAGAGAATTTTGGATTTAATTTGGGGACTATGTGAACTTCATTTAAAAAAAAAAGATTAAAATGAACATTTTTTTAGTTTTTATATTAATTTGCTTAGTTACTCAATCAGTTAATTTGTGTATGTAAAATACATTAAATTTAATCAACTCAAATATGTGAAAGTTTCATCAACTCAAATTCGAGCTGAATATGAACAATTTATGGTATGATCAAATCTAAGGGGCTATTTGATTGGCTGAAAAAAGAATGTAATATAAAAAAATATTTTAGAGTTATTTGGATAAATATAAAGTAAATGTAAGTAAATTTTTTTGTTCGAAATAATAAATGTAGAGTAAAGTTTTAAATGGTGGCGGCTAGTGCCAGCGATTTTAATTAACAGACAGTTGTGGCGGTTGAAGACGATTTATAATTTTAAAAATTTTATAATTTTAAAAATTTTATAATTTTATTCATTTAACATAAAATATAAAATTTTTATAATAATATTTATAAAAAAATCATTTTAATATATGAATTGAGAGTTTAGAGTATAACCTTTCTCGGCCTTTTGGCTAAGATCAAGTGGAGAGTTTAGAGTATATACTATTGAATAAGAGGTCGAAAATTTGATAAAGTCAAAAAAATCTTTATCAGGATAAGAAAAACTATTGTACCGCCCACCACGTCAACCCTCGAAAAATATCTAGAAGATTTCACGGCGGATCCGTTAGGGCTAAAAGAAATATCTAGAAGTTTCACGGCGGATCCGTTAGGGCTAAAAGAAATATCTAGAAGATTTCCAGGCGAATCATTTAGGGCCACGTGTCTACGTTATTTTGCCAATATTTCAGATCTTGGTCATTTCTCAGCGTTGTTCAGCCGTGTTTTTTTCTTCTTATATATAGAATTCAAAATTTTTTAATGAATAGTAGGGATGTCAATTCGGGTCAACGGATCGGGTTCGAGTCGAACCCGGAACTGACCCGGCACTGTTCGGGTCAACCCGAACCCGATCCTTTTTTAAAAATTGGTCAGGTTTTCGAACCCGAACCCGACCCGACAAGAATGACCAGAAGTTGACTTAAAATTGCTAGTTTTCGGATAAAAAATCGGGTCAATCTTCAATTTTCGGGTAAAAAACTGGTCAATCTCGGGTTTCCGAGTCAAATAAAAGTTTTCGTGTCAATTTCAGATCATTTTTTGGTCATTTTAGGATTGCTGGGTCAACCCCAAATCGACCCAATTTTTAAAACGGGTTGATTAGTTGAACGCAAACCCGATCTATTTCAGGTCCGGGTTGACCCTAACCCGGAGTTCTCCTAGTCGGGTTCGAGTCATGTTTCGGGTCGTGTCAAAAATTGACCCCTAATGAATAGTCAAAACTTTTAATCAAAAAGGTCTTGAAAGTTTGCATCTCAATTTGTTATAAATGATAATTATATTCTTTGTTTTTTAATCAGAATTTCATAATTAATATTTCTACTATTTTATAATGTTAACTATAGCAAAAAATTAATTTTGATTAAAAAATCATTTATGTAGATAATAATGTGTATTTATTTTTATAGAGATATGTTCAACTTGATTTAGATGATATAGGATCATATTCGTTATTATTACACTAATTCTGATTGCAAGCTGCAACTACTAAGAAGATGGGGTGTGGTGGCTTTACATTCCCTAGCTGGCATCATCATTAACAAGCCTGCACGCTTATCACTCATGGCTCCAGCATATTCGCCCCCCACACTTTTTAATGAAAATTGTCAAATAAAAAAAAAGAAAAAGAAATCGTCATAATTGACGTTTAGACGATTGACTGGCTCACTTAATCCTAACACCGTCGCCTCATTTCACCGTTAGCATTACTTTTAAAAAAAAGTTAATTATAGTCGGTCGCCAACTTATGTTGCACGGATACGCCTATTTATTAGGTATGATGTATCAGATACGTGTCGTATACGGCTATGCCGTAACCAATTAAAATATTATTTAAATTTGATCGGAAAAAAAATAGAGCCGCAATTTGCCCTATTCATTTCGGTTATCCGCTTGATATCCTTATTCATTTATGCGGCTTAAACATTTCGGTGAGCTAGGTTTTTCGTTTCCGCATAGATGTTCGTCTACGTCTACTTCGTTATAGTCGAAGGAGCGGCTCGACGGCTGGAGCATAAAAGCGAACATGATCATCCTTCGTCGACAAAGAGGCTTGACAATGCGAGCGTTAAAGCCGACAGAATCCTTCGTCGACGGAGCGACTCGACAACACGAATAGTGAAGGCGACATGAGCATTGAAGGTTTGTTTTCTTCATTCTAAGTTTTCTTAATCGTAGGCTCGGTACCGCTCAGTACTCGGTATCACTCGATACTGCTCGGTACCGCTCAATACTGCTAAGTACCGCTCGGTACTCGGTACTGCTCGGTACCGCTCGGTATCGCTCAGTACTCGGATCGCTCGGTACTGCTTGTTACTTTGTAATGCTCAGTACTGCTCAGTACAGGAACTCGGTACCGCTCGGTACCGAAACTCCGTATCGCTCGGTACTGCTCGGTACAAAGGGGTGCCGAATGGTACCAAGCAGGTCGAACCCCGCCAAGGGGCAGCGCCCCCTTGGACCCCGACAGAGGTGCAACATATCTACACTTTTAATAAAAAATTTTCATGTTTCAAATTCATGTGGAGTCATTTGTGTTGATCTTTCGTAGGATAATGAGCTCTGGTGGTGTGGGAATTGGGACTACTGATGGTCCATCAGAGACAATTATTGAAGATAACAAACCTTTGTGGGTTATGTGACAAAAATAAGTAAAACTTCATAAGGGGTGGCAATATTGCATTCAAATACAATTTTTGTAATGCCACATACAAATGATCATATTATAGAGTGAAAGCTCATTTGTTGAAGATTAGTGGTCATATAATTAAAGTATGTTCATCACAAATGGTTGAATTGCAAAAAAAAAAATGAAGCTGAGCAAAGAAGTAAAAAAGAACTTACAAAACATATTCCACTTCCAAGCACTCATGCTTCATATCATTCACCTTCTTCTTTAATTAGAAGTGATGACAATACTGTTAATAAAGGACTTTTTTGGATGGAGGGATTTGAACCAAAAAGAAGAAAACATGTTGTTGATAGTGTTTTGGAGAAAGCATTTAATTTATAAATGAGAAAACAACTAGATAGAGAAATAGCTAAAATATTTTTCTCAACCGGACTTCCTTTTAACTTAGCAAGAAATCCATATTACAAGAATGCCTTTACCCATGGTCCAAATTTAACGTTTTTGGGGTCCCTGACACATTTTTCGACGTTTTAGACTCAATTTTAAAACTTTTGGAGCTCAACGGGGCCTTTATACTTAAGTTTGAGCAAACTTATATTTTATGGAACACAATATTTTGCGATTCGATCAATTTAAAATATTGGAACATGTAATTTCTTATTTCTGGAGCTTCGACGTCCGACAATATGGGAGCAACTGATATCTCATCAAAAAATTATCTTGATCGGACATGAATCTCAAAGCAAAAATCAAGTTGGAAAATTAAAAAATTAAATCTGGGATATATGAACTCTGTTTCAACAAATTTATAGTTGAACTTATCATCTTAGAAATACGAACCCAACGACACCAAATTCAACTTAATCCGAGCCCAAATGGGTCTGAATCAAAGACCCGATGAGCTGTTGGAAAGTTCAAATCATAATTTGGATTACCAAATATTTTTAAAACATAACATGCTTATAATCGAATCGAGCGGCTCGACGATACAAATCTAACGAGCCCAAGATCGCTGAATTTTGATATCATTAAAACCGTCAAACGGTTCATGATCAAGGGATTCAATATCGGTCATCCATCCAATCCACTCCACATTTGCCCTTGATCCTCCCCTTATTTACTGGTCATGCCACTATTAAAAAACGATAAATAGTCCTTCATTTCTCTTAAGAGGGGGCCCAAGGAAGAAGAAGAAGAAGAGGAATATATGAGAAGAAGAGGGAATAAACTTCTCCTCAACCATCGGCGGAGTTCCGCTAACTCCGCCCGGCTTTCAAGTGATGCTAGAATTTTTTCAGATCTCCAAGTGACTCTAGAGTTTTGCCCGAATACCATCTAACATCGGAGTTCTCCCTGGCCGCCGACTAACGTCAAATTTCTATCTGACGTCGGACCTCCGCTCGTTGCCTGATTTCTACCCGACACCGAACATCTATCCGATGTTGGATTTTTGTCCATTGCTAGACTTATACCTGACATCGTCCTTCTGACCTCCATCGTCAGACAACGATCCTTCTGACCTCCGTCGCTTGCCGACTACGATCCTTCCGACTTACGTCGCCCATCGACTACAGTCCTTCCGACCAAACAAACACATCAACAGTGATTCTTTATATTCCTACCATGCAATGTATTCTATATATATGATGTACATCGAGCTAAGGCCTTCCCCCAAGGAAGGACCTCATTTATAATCAACTGCAAATACTAGTGGATTTCTTCATTCTGGGCTAGGCCCCGTGGTTTTTCCTTCTTTTCAGGGATTTTTCACGTAAAAATCTTGGTGTCTCTAGTGAATGACGCACCCTCTCTCTTTATCTGTATGCATGCTGAATTTTCGTACAACACTAAGACACTAAACTTTATTTTTCACTACCGCCGCTAATACTTAAGGACACAACAATTATAAATTACTTTATAATATAACTTTACATCATCTTTGTACTCAAAATTTTTGGATAACTATCTTCCATATATTGAAATATAGGGCCTAGTTGGACGCAGGATTTAGTCCAAATTTATCCAGGATTTGAGCTGAATCCTTCCAATTGCCCAAAAACGTAAACTGAAATCTCACAATAAGGCCTCGTTTGAGAGAGCGTTTTTACTCCGTTTACGGTTCTAATTGGTAAAAAAGGTTGCTGGTATACTGTTTGGTAATAAGACTTCTGTAAAATTCATTTGTATACAACGGTGTATTTCTGCATATCTGAAAAGGCGGAAGATACTGCTTCTTCCGTCTACTACCTCCGATTACACAGGCAAAAGTCTATTCTAGCCCACCACGTTCGCACGTCCCGGGCTATCTGTCCTCGTCCATCTCCATTTTTCTTTCACGATTTTCAGTTCCCTCCATTTCCCACACGATCCCACGCGCCGACCACCCTGATAATTTCCAATCCCTCGCTGGTCGTTCTCTCGCCCATACGAGAAACCTTACATTATCTATGTTTTTCTTAAGTGCAAATCGGCTCCTGGCAGCCACGACCTGAAGTTTGCCTGCCCACGTGACGCCAACTAATCCCGCTAGCACTCGCGATCCCACGCGACATCTAACACAGTCGATTCTAGCCCATCGGAGGCTATTCACTCCCGCTCATCTCCCTCTCGCCAAAATCAACAACTTTTCCATATTATTCTCGCCAAAACCATCAAGCCATCACTTCAAGGTAACTTTTCACTTTCTCCAGACACTCTTCTCCGGCGGTGGTTTAAGGAAAGCATTTTGCATTCGTTGTTCTTCTTATGTTTTTTAACAGGTTCCGTATTCTATGAATTTTTTTTATTTCATCTCTTAATTTAGTATCTATGTTTCTGTTCATTCAATCCGTTAATTTAGTATCTATGTTTTGATCCATTTCAGTAGTTTGAATTGGATCACTATCAAATGCCTGTGTGAAAGTTCAATTTTAATTTTCTGTTTATCTTGCCGAATTAAGCCATTAATTGCATATATATATATATATATATATATATATATATATATATATATATATATAATATATATATATATATATATATATATATAGATATTTTTTTTATACTCAATATCTCTGTCAAAATTTATAAGAACTTGAAATTTCTTAATTATATTCTATAATTACGAAGCAAGACTTTCTCATTTTAAAACCTTTAAAATGTTTACAATTATTTCTAATTTATATTCATATTTTTTTATACTTATTATGTACATGCTGATCCGTATGTTCTTGAATTCTGTAGACGGGAAAACAAAGAGAATGTGGTCCACCTGCAACATGGGATATCGATAGCACATTACTTGTAATACCCAAAATTATTAGGCATGAAAAATTAAAATGAATTAATTATATCCGAAAATTTATTTTAAAGTTTAAGATTAAATTAATGTGAAATTAGTATTAAGATGTAATTATCATTAGTTAAATAATAACTTTAATACTAAATATTAAGGTTATATTAAATGAAATCAAGCAAAGCAAGGTAAACATCCCTTGGATGCACCCCTTCACGTTAACATTAGGTAATTTAAGCATTCTCTTTATTCTGAAGAGAATTCCGATGAGATACCTTCTATAGGCAGTAAAGCAAGACAGTTATGTGAGTGGGACCATTTATTGTCAGGAACGGAAACGTTGGGAAGCATCGTTTGAGGGAATTATATGATTAACTGAAGGAATTGAGTGCAGATTCCAGTAGATAACTTCGCTACATGGCTGTAGAAGTCTTCTACACAATGGGAATTCGGCATGGAGGGATTTCTCCAGGCGGCACAGTGTAATGCATGCGGGATTGGAATAGAGTTCTGCAGTAGGAATTCTTCACAGGAAGAATTCGGCGGGAGAAATTCATGATTATTCAGAAGAGAAATTCGGTACAGTGCATTGGAGTAGTTCGTCTGAAAAGATTTTGTGGCACTAAAAGAAATCAGCAAATATATTCTATAAGGCAATAACAGGGGAGGGATTAAGCAAAAGAAAGAAGAAGAGAAATTGAGGAAAGAAGATTCTGAGAGGAGAAAACAGGTAAATCATTTTGGTTTATGCATGGTTGTTAGATGGATTTCTAAAAATAGTAGTGAAAGTCTTTAAAGATGTTGGATCTAATTGTGTCATAGGTTTTATTGGTCTTATGCAAAGAGAAAGTTTTGAGGTGACATACAATCGTAGAAGGGTGCGAAGTAGAGAATTGGAAGAGACGACTGGGCAATGAAGTAAGTGATGCAAGTATTTTTAAGAAATATATACCTTATCATTAGATATGTACAATGTTTATAATGACACTTTGGAAAGTAGTCATGAAAGTAAATGATTTGATTTTATGCATATTTGATCAACCTTTTGTGAAAGGCCTAGAAAAGAATATACTTAACAAGTTTTATATTATGATTATTCACTTATATAAATTAATTATGTGAGTTTAAATCAAGGTGTAATATGCTCATTTAAATATTTTCCTTATTGATAATGTTTTGAAAAAAGATCAGTTTCTTTACGTATTATGTGCATATTCATGTTATGAATGAATGAATAAAAAGCATGCAGCAAGTCTAGCATGGATAATGAATATGGAAGGTGTACTGAATATCAAATTAAAAGTAAAATTTGGCTAAAGATTTATGTATAACTTACCAATGCAGGTGAGGCAAAAGGGTCCTCATATATATAAAACTATTTGGTAAGTGGGGCAAAAGGGACCCCAAAGAAATGAAACCTGCAAAGCAGGTGGGGCAAAAGGGACCCAAAAGAGGCAAAAGGGACCTCTATGTAATTCAATGACGATAATGCCAGGTTTACCTAGGCTCCATTGAATATGTTTATGAATGAGTAGCCAAATGTTTTATTGAGTAAAATTGATATTCAGTATGGATGTAAGAAGAATTTTAGGGTAATATCAAATGAGAATTATGAAGCTTGCTTATGTAGTCTAACTTTTATTTATGTTTTAAATATTATGAATTTTTATAATCATGAAATTTAAATGCTATTTAATGTTGCATCACTTATAGAGTCTCATAGCTCACCAGTAGTTTATTACTGGCTGTTGTTACAGAAAAGGAAAAGGGCAAAGTGGAAGAAGATTAATCTGCAAGTATTTACATTATATGTTAATGCATATTCTATGTTTGAAATATACTTTTGAGGTTAGTAAGCAATTTACATGTTGTACTATTTTGAGTTTGTTTGGACTTCTTTAGTAGCTCTGTAAATGTGTTTATTGAGGTTTTAGTTTTGGAAGATGCTTCCGTTGATGTATAAATGAACTTATGGTTGGATGTTTTATATGAACTTCTAAAAAGAAAAGTTGTATTAAATGTTAATGGAAGGATAAATGTTTATGTGATGTATGTTACACTCAATGGTACTGTTTAAGGGTACCGTGGGGTGTTACAAAAGTGGTATCAGAGCAAAGACTTAAGGTTCTGAGGATTCAATTATGGAAGTATAAAAGAGAAGTGTCTATGAGAATAAGATGAGATTTGATGGAATGATTACAGAGCCTAGGACAGTGTAGTATTCCTAATTTAGAAATAAGTCCAACTTTAGTTGAATTATATGTAACATTCTTTGGCTTGTATGTAAGTATATGAAAAAAAAAAACACCTAATTATGAATACATGATTATATAAATGCAGAACTCTTGATGTCATGCATTGCATATATAATGGCTGAAAGAATACCTGAAAGGGATGAGGGTCAGTCATCTCAGCCTATTAGGATCTCTGAGAATACTGAAAATGTTGCACCAGTAGGAGGCAGTGCACCAAATGTAGATCTTACACCAGTAGGATCGGATGTAATTAATGTAATGTTAGGGAACTTAATGCAACTGCAGATGATGAATATGATGATGCAGATGATAGAAAAGATGCAGTCTATAACATGAGCACAAACTCAGGAAAATCTTCAAAAACCACATTTTGAACATATCCAAGGCAATCCGAGCCAATCCAAATTTTGTCCGGATAATGTTTGGACACATCCAGTTCAACCAAAATGCGCGCAACAGACAGTCTCGAGCCAGTGGAGGTAGCATTATTAGTTTTCAATAGTTTGCCAAAAATTGAACCTAATCCATGAAGAATCCGAGTAGCAAACAAGTGAGGCCCGAGGTTAGGAAAAGAAATCCATATGGGAATTACAGGGGATTCAATGTCAATATCCAAGGAGGGAGACCATTTAATCTATTTCATGAAACAATTACTCACAAAATACGACCTATGAACAAAGATCCTACAGTAATCCAGGTCGTTAAAAAGCTTAATCAACACATTACGTTGATTCAATACGGTTCAGAAACCTCACCATTAAGTTTAAGTTTAAAAAAGAAACTCCTAATGGCCTCAAGGGAAGGTCTACGGCCAGGAAACTTCCCAACTAGAGCAAATTCGAACGGAGCAGCCAGCGATAGGATTTCAGCCTCCGAAATCCACAGCGCAGGCAAGCCATGATGAGAAGAGATCTTAAGTTCGGGAAAAACAGTAGAAGAAGGTGACGAACCAGCAAGTGCCTCCTTAACGAAAGGGAAGAAGAACCAACCAAAAAACCAGGATCCCTAAGAGGCGCCATAAAGCAGAATGAACAAGAAACCAAAAACGAAAAGCAGAAAAGAAAATACTTCCCTGAGTCCAGTGCGGAAGCAATGAAGCGGAGAGGGAGAATGGCGGCTAGGGCAAAGCCCTAGCCCAACCCAGGGAGCGAGAGAGAAATGCTTTCATGAAAAATCTGTCAGTCGACATTTATTTTATTACTCTTGAAGGAGGGACAGAGCCAGCATAGGCATCTGATGTTGATTAATTCTAATAAAAAGAAATCATGCATTGATTATTTCATATTTATGTCGTCATTATAATGTTAGAATCGAATGATCTTTACGCTAATTAGGTCCATCTCATTGAGTTGCTCAACTAAGCATGCATAATTTGGAGACCCTTTGGTCCTTCAATTAACGTCCTAAAACTTCTAAAAGTATTTCAAATGCCTACTTTTGGTTCATTTGGACTCAAATCCAAACATTTGGAGCGCCAATAGGGTTATTTTATCGAGGCATTAAGTTAGATTATTGATATATCATCAAAAAATCATCTTGATCAGGTACGAATCTCGAAAAAAAATCAAGCCGAAAACTTCAAAAATTAAATTCGGGATCACTTGAATTCTGATTTTAGTGAACTTATAGTAAAACTGAGCATCTCGGAAATACAAACCCAACGCACCAAATTCAACTCAATTCGAGCCCAAATGAGTCCAAATCATACACATGAAGCACTATTGGAAAGTTCGAGCCACAATTTGAGTTATCAAACGGTTTCCAAATATGACATGCTTATAGTCGAATCAAGCGGCTAAACAAGAAGAATCCAACGAGCTCAAGATCGCCAAATTCCGACATCATTAAGACCTTCAAATGTCTGACGAACGGTACACAATTAAGGGATTCAATATCGGTCGTCCATCCGAACCACTCTACCTTTGCCCTTGATCCTCCTCCTATTTATGGGTCATGCCATTCTAAAAAAACTATAAATAACCCCTCATTTCTCTTGAGAGGGGTCCCAATATCAAGAAGAAGAAGAGAAGAAGGAGAAGAGAAGAGAAAAAATATTAGGAGGGAAGTAACTCCTCCTTGACCACCGTCTCCGGAATTCTGCCTCGACTTCTGAATGACGTCGGAATTCTTCCCGACTTCCAAACGACACCAGAATTCTGGCTGACTTTCGAAGGACGCCGGAATTCTGCTCGATATCCAAGTGACTCCAGAACTCTGCCCGACGTTGTAATTGAATTTTAATCCAGAAGTGATTCATTGTAATCTGATAGTCATAACTTTTGCGGACGAGTTAGTCTCTTGTATCTCAAACCACCGAACACCACCACGC